>WFMF01000194.1:0-16420 GCA_011033025.1 Beroe forskalii
TCATGTATTATATTAGAAATAGTAGGCATGAAAGGAGATAGAATTATAGAAAGAAGAGCAGAAAGGTTTGTAGCAAGGCTAATGACAGAACCTGCTCTCTCTTTCTCAGCATCACTCCCTTTTGCCAAAACCCAAGGTTGGTTATACTGCAAATATTGATTACCAATTTTAGAGATTGCAAAAACACATTCAAATGCCCGACTCATAAGTCTATCATCCATCAGTTGGTAATAAGTTGACAAATGTCCATTCACCAGAGCAATGAAATGTTTGTCATCATCATTCAAGCATATTTTTGCCACTTTTGAGCCAAAGGAGTTCTTACAGAATGTCAAAGCCCTCAGAACAAAGTTTCCTAAGTTATTCAGCAGGATATTATTATTTGTCTGAGCCAATGAATCCCATGTAAAGTTTGTATCACTTGGTTTCAGGTCGGTTTAGCAACAAATAACACCGATAGATATCACAGGGAATGTTTGTCTCCATAACTTGATCTCCAAAAACACCAGTACCTCTGCTTTTTGAGAACTTGGTTCCTTCATATTGTAGCCAATCAATGCCATCTAGTGTATTAACAATGGTCCAATTTTCTTGGGTAGCCATTAATGATGCTGGAAATACTACACTGTGGAAAGGAACATTGTCTTTAGCCATGAACTGATGTAGAGTAACTTGTTCAGGGTTTTTCCACCACAGTTCCCATTCTTCAGTGTAATTTGCAGTAATAGAAATGTAGCCAATTGGTGCATCAAACCACACATAAAATACTTTATCCTTGTATTCTTCATGAGGAACTGGTGTACCCCACTTCAAGTCTCTAGTGATGCATCTTGGCTTGAGACCAGTCTTTATCCATGAATTTGTTATAGAAACAGATGTTCCATTGTAACATTTTGCATTAGCTCTATCATCAGTCAGACATTTAATTTTTTGCTCTAGCTTTGGAAGGTCTAAAAATAAATGTCTTGAAGTTTTCACAATTGGTGAAGCAGAACAAACCTTGCACTTAGGATTCTTTAATTCCACAGGATTGATAAGTTTGCTACATTTATCACATTGATCACCTCTTGCATCTTCATATTCACAAAATGGACATACACCTTCAACAAACCTATCAGCCAGAAACTTTTTACATTGATCACAATATAGTTGTTCAACTGTTTCTGCAACAGTATATCCATTGTTGTGAACTTTCCAGAAGATATCTTGAGCAATTTCTGTCTGTTGCTTGGTGGTTGTTCTACCAAACTCATCAAAACTTATATTGAACCATGAGTAAATATCTCGATGTAGTACATGGTATTTATCACAAATCTGCTGTGGGGTCAAACCTTCAGCTAAAGCTTTTGTTTCTGTAGCTGTACCATATTCATCAGTTCCACAAATGAAAAGTGTATTTTCATTTTTGAGACGACAATATCTAGCAAAAACATCTGCACTTAAAACAGCACCAATTATGTTTCCAAGATGGGGAACATTATTTACATAGGGCAATGCACTGGTTATAAGATTATTCTTTTTTCCTGGAATGGGTCTCTTAGGATGTTGATCATTAACAATTTTATCTTGAATGACAAATCCTTCATTCCACTTTTTCAGACCTTTCTCTTTTTCACACTCTGTCACACTTGTTTGAAGAAAATTTTCTACAGCATCAGTCACTGGCTTTTTCTGCTTCTGAGCATTACTTGGGATGCTCTTACATTGCTTGGGCTTTGTGGCATGAGCAGATACCTTAGTGTCTTTAGTGGGGTTAGATTTTGGTTCTGTGTAATCTAACTTTTTAGAAGCTGACACAACTATCTCGTGGCTACAAACTTTGTCAAACCAAAATCCTACTCTTGGAAAATTACAGTACAATGACTTAGATGCTTTCATTCCTCGCAGCTGAGGTGCAAGTTTAGACCACAACAGCATGTCATATAAACTTAGTGATTCATTATCTCCAAAAAGAGACTTGGTTGGAATTTCCTGATTGAAATTATCTAAAGGGTATGATGAATATAATTTATCAAGGATGTCTCTTGAATTGTTTGTGCCAGACTGCCCACACAACAAAACAAATATAGATTCAAGAGTGAAAAGGAACTCTCCTGAATCAAGCTGCAATGAAGGGACTTGTTTGCTTGATTTCAAATAGGGTATGTGCTTTGAATCTGATGCAACAATTTTGACTTCACCTTTAACACCCGATATTTGAAAGGCAACCAAAGCTACAAGTGAGTCCTCACAGTCTTTGGCAACATAGAGTTTCATGCCTCAAATTTGATTGTATAAAAATTGATTAGTTTTGTTGCTTAACCACATAATTATAAGAGGGGTGAGGGTTAAAGCTCATAATAAAACAAAAAACACATAGCCTAAGAATTGGAAAAGAAGGGCAGGCCTTTTTTGTTGGGTTCTATGGGTCATTAATGTTTTTGGAAACTCCAGTTGATACCCTAAGTACTTGATAGAAAAATATACAACCCACTTATTGACATTTAGGGGGATTTTCATTACTTTGAAGTACTTTCCTGATGCTTTAAAAAATGTCTCTGATCACCTGTAAAGTGCAATGGGCAGCTCCTCATTTAACCCTCCCGCACAGTTTCCTGTATGCTTGGCTGAGTGAACCGTGTGGCTGCTTAGGTGAGAATTCTCAGGCAGCCGTAACGTTCGTCGGTCGATCGAATGGAATTGGTCGATCGATCAACTTCATTTGATCGACTGATGTGTTTTAAATGGAAAATCTTTGAGCTAGTAGGGAAACAACTAAATGTTAATAAAACATCTTCTTTGTAGAACAAATACAGTCATCTTTGTAGTCAAGCCACAGAACTCTCCAACAACTCCAACCATAGTCTTTGACGGGATCCATGAAAGAAATGCCCTCATCAGAGCTAGGCAGATCTGAATAAAGCATGAGACACCAAAAATGATATAGTGTAATGAAAGCTAACACTGTGGCACAAGGACTTGCTACCCTGTTGTGGGGTTGAATGCATTTGACGGGTGCCCAACCACAAGATGTAGTGTGTTAGCTTCAGAATCTCCAAGTTCATCAAGAAAATTAAGTTGATCAATGTCTTTATCCAGTGTAGGGAATCTAAAGTTCCATCTGGTCCTAACAAGATCAAAAGATCAAGTCGACTGTGTTTACTTGTAAACATAAATCAGGCTGCGACTCCGAAGAGACGAGAATGAACCAGAGAAACAATGGGACTCCATTCTGGGCGACTTCACCCCTGCTTGCAGGGTTAAAAACATCTTCTTTGTAGAACAAATACAGTCATCTTTGTAGTCAAGCCACAGAACTCTCCAACAACTCCAACCATAGTCTTTGACGGGATCCATGAAAGAAATGCCTTCATAAGAGAGCTAGGCAGATCCAAATAAAGCATGAGACACCAAAAATGATATGGTGTAATGAAAGCTAACACTGTGGCACACGGACTTGCGACCGTGTTGTGGGGTTGAATGCATTTGACGGGCGCCCAACGCTCCCCCAACCACAAGATGTAGTGTGTTAGTTTCAGAAGCTCCAAGTTCATCAAGGAAATTAAGTTCATCAATGTCTTTATCCAGTGTAGGGAAGATAAAGTTCCATCTGGTCCTAACAAGATCAAAAGATCAAGTCGACTGTGTTTACTTGTAAACATAAATCAGGCTGCGACTCCGAAGAGACAAATAATTTAATAAAACAAATAATTTACATTTTGTAGCACATTACACCATGATTCAAACACAAATTCCTTTGATCATATAACAATTGTGATTTTAAGTAGTTGGATACTTGGTTGATGAGAGACATAGCATTTAATTAGCAATTAATAAAGTAATAATTTAAAATTAAAAAAGGGAGACAGACAGCCCATTATCATAATAACAAATTAAAAGATACGGGGACCCTACCATGCTGGTCCAAAATAAACAACTGCTCATTTAAACACGGTTCAAGTCATTAGGGACCAGTAAAACACATTGTTCTTTCAAATGGAGTTGATTGATCGACCAATTCCATTCGATCGACCTACGAACATTACGGCCGCCTCACCTTTAGCACGATAGGCATGGCCAGGATCAGACCACCAATCTCTCGATTGAAAGTACAACTCCTTAACCACTAATAAAAATAATTGATATCAATTTTAGCTGAAACCTAGGCAGCAGGCTAAATAATGTAACAAATGAAGAAGGCCATTTTAAACAGTAAGTCAGCAAATGCAGCCCTGCTAATCAATTGTAATAAAATAGATCAAACATCAAAATAAAATAAAATAAACTATTTTGACGAATACATCAACACTGTTCTCAGAACTCAAATATCTTCAACTTTCCGACTTTAACTGGATCTTCGGTCAGTCTCCCATATAAACGGGAGCCTTCATTATCTATGACAATGACGTCACTCAGAAAAATATAATTAAGCGCACCTAGCGCTTTAAGGACTTGGGTTAGGGTCAGGATTAGGGTCAGGATTTGTTAGGGTTAGGGTTAGGATTAAGGTTAGGGTTTTGGTTAGGGCTATGGTTAGGTTTAGGATACAGAAAAATTGACGTTTAGATCTGTGACATCACTCAGAGCCGTTTATATGGGAGACATACCGGATCTTCCAGCCACTTATATCATATTGAAATTTAAAATAGATAAGTAAATATTTAAAAAGGATTGTTCATTTCAAATTAAATCAAATAAAACTTATGATTAACTAGATCAAATGTTTCAACAAATGTTCAACTTTTCACCATTGAGCCAGGCCATATGTGTAGAATTCTCCAGACATATTTAGGAAAGCTTTCGTCGCGTGATACATTTGATACAAAAATGAAATAAATTAATTCATATCCACAAGAGCACAGTATAGTAACGAATTTACAGTGTTTAGTCCATACACAAAAATATTAAATGAAATACAGGCTTAAAGTTATTAATCAATGATGCAGTGAATTACAACTTTTAAAATTATACCAAACCCACTTGAGCTTGCTTTGCTTTAACCAGGGCCCTGGTTTCCGCGCAGAGAGTGCGCGTCGCGACACTTATATCCCAGCTGTTTGCACTTTGCATTGCGCGGCGCGCGCGCGGCACGTTGCCTGACTTGATTCCTAAGCCCGCATAGGTGTGTGTACGCGCGCGGCCCTTCCCTACGGGATCCCTATAGGCGCAAATTCGGCGGTCGCGCGCGCCGTACAAGTGAGAATGTGACGCGACATTCGTGATTCAAATTCCAATAGCGCCGCGCATTCTCACGTCCATAATTGCAACATGCAGCGAAAATTGTAAAAATTTTCAAAATATTTAAAATTTTCACAATATGTAGAAAAAGTTCTTTTGTTCTCTATGGTTTAAATAGTGACTATGCCATTATATATTCGGCGATTTTGTTTTAATTTTAAAGCCTGTTATTTTTCTGCAAATATTAATATTGCAAATTGGTGTATATACACAATGAATTTTCAAGTTTATTTGCTGATCTGCCAAAGATTATTCAAGTTTGGTCAGTTAGAATATTCTGCTGTCTGCATGTGTTTGGTTATTTCTTACTTGTTGTGCTGTGCTCTAACTTACCAACATACCTTGACTTAGGATAGTCCTTGGGATACACTCATTTTATTGATGATGGGAGAGTTTCCTTGATCCTGGGATAGACGATCCTGGGCGATCCTGGGAAAGACTTGATCCTGGGAAAGACTCAATGATCCTGGGAAAGACTCTTTGATCCTGGGAAAGACTCCTTGATCCTGGGAAAGACTCCTTGATCCTGGGAAAGACTCCTTGATCCTGGGAAAGACTCCATGATCCTGGGAAAGACTCCTTGATCCTGGGAAAGACTCTTTGATCCTGGGAAAGACTCCTTGATCCTGGGAAAGACTCCTTGATCCTGGGAAAGACTCCTTGATCCTGGGAAAGACTCCATGATCCTGGGAAAGACTCCTTGATCCTGGGAAAGACTCCTTGATCCTGGGAAAGACTCCATGATCCTGGGAAAGACTCCTTGATCCTGGGAAAGACTCCTTGATCCTAGGAAAGACTCCTTGATCCTGGGAAAGACTGCTTCATCTGAAAGACTCCTTTACCTGAAAGACTCTTTCACCCTAGGACCGATTCCTTGTTCCTGAATTGTATTCTTCATCCTAGAAGAGTCTCCTTGATCCTAGCCTTGGATAGTCTCCTTGATATTGGGATACACTCATTTATGAGATGCACTTCTTGATACTGGAAAAGAATCCTTAAACCTGGTAAAGGCTCTGTCTTGGGACAGACTCTTCATCCAGGCTGCTCTCCTTCATCACAAGGTACATTCCTTGATCCTAGGACAAGATCTTAGGAAAAGATCCTTGATCCTGCAAAACATGTCCTTGATTCTGAGAGGGTCTCCTTGCTTCCTTGATCCTGAGAGAGTCCCCTTGTTATTGGGAGAGTCTCCCTGATCTTGGGATAGTCTCCCTGATCCTGAGAGAGTCTCCTTGATCCTGAGAGAGTCTCCTTGATCCTGAGAGAGTCTCCTTCACCTTGGGAGAGTCTCCCTGATCCTTGGGAAGACTCTGATCCTGAGAGTCTCCCTAATCTTAGGGAAGACTCAATGATTCTGAGAGAGTCTCCTTGATCCTGAGAGAGTCTCCTTGATCCTGAGAGAGTCTCCTTGATCCTGAGAGTCTCTTTGATCCTGAGAGAGTCTTTTTGATCCTGAGAGAGTCTCCTTCACCTTGGGAGAGTCTCCCTGAATCAGGACTCTCCCATCCTGAAGGAGTCTCCTTGATCTCTCAGGGAGAAGACTCCTTGATCAGAGAGTCTCCTAAGATTGGGGAGACTCCTCAGGAGAGAGTCTTCAGGGACCCTGAGAGAGTCTCCTTGATCCTGAGAGAGTCTCCTTGACCTTGGGAGAGTCTCCTTGATCCTGAGAGAGTCTCCTTGATCCTGAGAGAGTCTCCTTGATCCTGAGAGAGTCTCCTTGATCCTGAGAGAGTCTCCTTGATCCTGAGAGAGTCTCCTTGATCCTGAGAGAGACTCCTTGATCCTGAGAGAGACTCCCTGATCTCCTAGAGAAGACTCAATGATCCTGGCCTGAGAGAGTCTCCTTGATCCTGACAGAGTCTCTATGATCCAGAAAGAGTCTCCTTGATCCTGAGAGAGACTTCTTGATCCTGGGAGAGACTCCTTCACCTTGGGAGAGTCCCCCTGATCCTTAGAGAGTCTCCTTGATCCTGAGAGTCTCGTAAAACAATTTTCTATGACGTTAAAAATGTGTACTATTTTATAACGGAAGGAATTGGATTTTGTAACGGAGGGAATATCGATTATCTCCATTTTCCCGCTCCACACAGAGGAATTAACTATTCAGAATGGTTGTTTATCAAAGAGGCTGTCCACCAGGGCACTTTAATTTGTACTGTTGTTCGAAAATCGTGAATTATTTGCAATAAAAGTGCCAATTTGCCTAAGAACAACAAGAGAGAAATTGGTGCTTTTTCACTATTTTAAAATGAATTACACATCAGCTGATGATTACCAAGGTAATAATCTTGTTCTGAAATGCAATATTGAATGAAAAACCCTTAACAGATCGGTTTTATCTCAAATTTAATGTTACCCATATTTTTCGCTGAAAAATAAATGACGATTTTTTGTGCTTTTTTGATGGACTTTTAGGACACTGAAGCTTCATCTTGTGTAATTTTGATCATAAAATAGTATTAAAAAGCATTATCTACAATTCAATAGCTGTTTCAGTTACCAAAATGAATTTTGGCCGATTTTTGTTCAAAAATGCTAATTTTTCGGCTCTGAATTACACCTATTTTGAGTCCAAAATGGTTCCTGAAATGACGTTTTCAGGTCCAGGGGCCATTGAAAACTTTCAAATGGTGCATTATATCATATACTATGAACTGTTGTGACTTGAGAAGTAATTTCGGCCAGTTTTAAGAAAACAAACTCAATAATAAACTCCGACATCTTGCGAATTTTCAGAGAAAACTGTGGTCTGCGGCACTTCTTGGCCCATAAATTCATTGTTTTTCATCTAATTTCCGTATTTTATGGGTCTAAATTTATCTGCAGATCAAAAGCAATGAATTTAGCAAGCAAATTCGAAATTATGGCTAACAGAAGATGGATTATTGGCTTGAAAATGTATTTTAACTCAAATTGGGACTGAAAAATTTGAAAATTGACCAAAATTTCAATATAATTCGATGCTTCTTCCAGTGTTTTGGCTTTCAGGGCTCCTTCTTGTTGGCATTTACATGTTTCGTGGGTAAGGAGTCAAATAGAATTAAATTTAACAAAGTTATGATGATTTTCCCGAAATTCACATCAAAGTATTTCGTAACGGAAGGAGATTTATTTCTTTTATACAGGCTGCAATTCATGACATAGACTGAAATTGAACCTACAGTGATGTACCTAAGACCATTCTGAGATAATCCTACGACTCTAAATTGTCTCAAAGTGAATAAAGAGAGCATGAACAAAACTTTTCCATGTGAATTTCGTAACGGAAGGAGGCATTTTCACCAAAATTTGGACAAAAATCATGAAAAAAGTACATGGAATTCCCGGATTTTTTCAACTGTATGAGTTAATCAGGACTCTTAGCCGACCAAAAATTATGGTTTGCCGAATTCAGTTCTTATACAATGGCTGGAAAACTATTTTGAAAATAGGTACCGAAATTCAATACAGAATGTATCATTTTCATTCATTTTCAAAATCCTCCTGAGATCACATTTTTCAAGATTTCTACACCAAATTTTGGATTTTGGTACTTTGAACTATGGTCAAGATCATGGTAACTTTAAATTTCGTCGTACAACTTTTTGAAATTTTGGTGCAAGTGGAACCACTTTTCAAATATGCACTCCTAGGGAAGACTCTATCATCCTGAGAGAGTCTCCTTGATCCTGAGAGAGTCTCCTTGATCCTGAGAGAGACTCCTTGATCATTGGAGTCTCCTTGGTCTTGGGAGAGTCTCCTTGATCTTGGGAGAGTTTCCTTGATGCTGAGAGAGTCTCTTTGATCTTGGGAGAGTTTCCTTGATGCTGAGAGAGTTTCCTTGGTCTTAGGGAAGACTCTATTTTCCTGCAAGAGATTCCTCGATCATGGGATACACTCATGTCTATCCTGGGATGTACTCCTTCATCCCCGGGTGCACTCTGTGACTGACTCCTTGATGCTTGGAAAGTGTGCAGGACCCTGGGCCTGGGATACCTATACTCCTCTATTCACGGAGCTACTTCGCTGAACAAAGGTACTGTTTATGTCTATAGAAGCTTAGAAGAATCACATCTAGATAGGAATCACATAGGAACAATTTTTACTTAAATCACAAAGCAATAGAGTTCACCAGTTCTCCTTATCTTCTTGGCTAACTTGAAAACTCATCTTCAGGTTGCTAGTCCGCTCTGTAATCTGATTCTACCTAGTCCATTCATATTAAACTCCACACCGGGGGGGGTTCAGCAGTAAGTGGGAGGACGGCATCACCCTATCTGGTCGAGAATCCCAACCACCCACCCACCCACCAGATAGCGGCATGCCTGTAACTGGTCAAGCTGAACTGAAAATTAGACCCACCCCTACAAGCTACAGAAATTGTTTCAGGGACCACAAATTGGTTGCAAAAAAGCGACTTTTGTTTCATATAATCTTAGTTTCTCACTCTTATCAAATATATAAAGTCACTTACTCTTTACGAAGTGATTCCTTTCTAGGGACACAATCAATTTAATACCCAAAATTGCTACAGATTTTAAAAACACAAGAGAATTTTACCATACAACTGCCTAGATATCTAGATACCTAGAACTATCTAGACTGCAATGGGTAGGTATTGATGTGACCCGCAACATTTTTACGAACTCAAAAAACTTTTTTACTAACTAGGTACTAATCAACTTGAAACTTTGAAGTCTTATCTCCATAGTAACATTTATGTCACGTGAATTCTTCAAACAATTGTGCCAAATCATTGGCATATATCATCGATATTAGAAATCAGCTGGTTACGTCATCTTTGTAGCATGTAATAGTCCATGATGACGTCACACCAATTTAAGGTTAAGATTCCTGATTCATAATTAAATTTACTTAAGAGCTAGAGCAGCCGAGAAATCCAGTTTTCAGTATCCAAAATTTGTGAAAATGGGCATTTTTGACAAATTTTCACAAATTTCGTAACAAATTTAGTGGATTTACTGCATTTTACCCTAAAATTTATACCATTTATCGTCTGCCGCTATCTGGTCGCTAGTTCGAAGTACCCACCCACCCCCCATGCCCTTAAGTGTGATGCCGTCCATACCACTTACCGCTGAACCCCCCCCCGTCCACACTTCTGCTAAAAGACAATCAACGTCTCCCTGAACATATATCAAATTTGGAACTTTCATCCTTGAGTTCAGTGACTTTCTCCCGACTCCAATGCTCACCCTCTCATCAGAAGGTTAGTACCTACTTGTATCGTCTAATTCCCCCTCATATCAGAATGTACTGTGTCAGTATCGTCTAATTCCCCCTCTCATGACACATCAGAATGTACTGTGTTTGTATCGTCTAATTCCCCCTCTCATCAGAATGCACTGTGTTTGTATCGTCTTATTCCCCCTCCCATCAGAATGCACAGTGTTTGTATCGTCTAATTCCCCCTCTCATCAGAATGCACTGTGTTGATCGTCTAATTCCCCCTCTCATCAGAATGCACTGTGTTTGTAACGTCTTATTCCCCCTCTCATCAGAATGTACTGTGTTTGTATCGTATTATTCCCCCTCCCATCAGAATGCACTGTGTTTGTATCGTCTAATTCCCCCCTCACATCAGAATGTACTGTGTTTGTATCGTCAAATTCCCCCTCTCGGCTCTCATCAGAATGTACTGTGTTTGTATCGTCTAATTCCCCCTCTCATCAGAATGCACTGTGTTTGTATCGTCAAATTCCCCCTCTCATCAGAATGTACTGTGTTTGTATCGTCAAATTCCCCCTCATATCAGAATGTACTGTGTTTGTATCGTGTTATTCCCCCTCATATCAGAATTTACTGTGTTTGTATCGTCTAATTCCCCCTCACATCAGAATGCACTGTGTTTGTATCGTCTTATTCCCCCTCATATCAGAATGCACTGTGTTTGTATCGTCTAATTTCCTCTCACATCAGAATGTACTGTGTTTGTATCGTCTTATTCCCCCTTACATCAGAATGCACTGTGTTTGTATCGTCTAATTCCCCCTCTTATCAGAATGCACTGTGTTTGCATCGTCTAATTCCTCCTATCACCATAATGCATTGTGTTTGTATCGTCTTATTCCCCCTCACATCAGAATGCACTGTGTTTGTATCGTCTAATTCTCCCTCTCATCAGAATGCACTGTGTTTGTATCGTCTAATTCCCCCTCTTATCAGAATGCACTGTGTTTGTACATATGATCTTTCCCCAAAAGTGGAACAAATGTGTAAAAATTGTCGGCATATGTTAGAGGCCAGAGTTTAGTTTGGATTGGCTTTTTGATGATCTAAATGTGTTGTAGGGGGACTGAATCGATAGTATTGATAAGTTCTTAGTGCTGAGTTGCCACCCTGGCGCCACCAGATAGCCGCCAAAGCCACCTAATTTCATTCGCGTATAACCCGTATTTCTATGTACTTTTGACGGTTGGATGAAGGCCATAGGTACTCAAATTGTTGCTAGAGATGTTTTAGAAAGTGTATCTAACGATAAACAGATCGTATATAACCTTTAAACCTGCTTTAGGAAGCGTAACATAGTTTCTCAAAAAGTGGAACAAATGTAAAAAAAATTAGTATATTTGGAATTGAAAAAATTGTCGGCATATGTTACAGGCCAGAGTTTAGTTTGGGACTTTGATGATCTAAATGTTGTAGGGGACTGAATCGATAGTAAATTTTAAATTTTTAGTGCTGCCTGCCACCTTGATAAGATGCTGCCAAAGCCACCTAGCCACGCGTATAACCCGTAATTCTATGTACTTTTCACGGTTGGATGTGGGTTATAGGTACTCAAATTGTTGCAAAAAGTGGAACAAATGTGTAAAAATTGTTGGCATATTTGGAACAAATGTGTAAAAATTGTTGGCATATTGTTGTGTATCTAACTATGTTACACTTCCCAAAGCAGATTAAAAGGTTATACACGATCTGTTTATCGTTAGATACACTTTCTAAAACATCTCTAGCAACAATTTGAGTACCTATAACCCACATCCAACCGTCAAAAGTACATAGAAATACGGGTTATACGCGAATGAAATTAGGTGGCTTTGGCGCCAGGGGTGGCAATTCAGGCACTAACAAAACTTAATACTATCGATTCAGTCCCCCTACTACACATTTAGATCATCAAAAAGTCAGTCCAAACTAAACTCTGGCCTCTAACATATGCCGACAATTTTTACACATTTGTTCCATTTTTGTTCCATTTTTGTTCCAAATCGGCGAAACATTGACTCTGTTTGTATTGTCTAATTCCCAATCTTATCAGAATGCACTGTGTTAGTAACGGCAGCGATTCTTCCAAGAACGGCTGTTGGCTAAAACCTCTTCCACTCCTATAAATGGAATTGCTAATGATCATGTGAGTGTCTTTTTGAGGTTAATGTAATCACTCATACAACCTACACTTCTCCCCTTCACCCTTAGCTAGCATTCGCTTTTAAGTTTCAAAGGCGCTAAACAAACAGCGCACAACTAAACCCATCAATTGCTATCCAAATTATATTCCAATCACTTTTCCAATCACTTTCCAATCACTTTCCAATCACTCATGTGGCATCTTTGTCACAATTTGGCAATATATTTTCAAAGGGTCTTTCCCAAATGAGCTTTCAATCAAGAAAAGCATTTTTCGCGAGCAATTATAAACTCTTCGCGCGCCGCATTTCTCGGCGCGCGTATTGTACTGTTTCAGTTCCTCCGATTGATCTTAAAAACGTTTATTTCAGGTAGGAGATGGGGATAAATTGGTTCCTTGAACTTCTCAAATTAACCCATGACTACTGAGATCTTCTTCATGGAACCCTAGTCCTGCCTCAGGACTGTGATGATGAACCAGGTGCAGTACTCATGCAGTGATCAGTGCGAAACTAAAGCAACTCTTCAGTCTTAGAAAGGGTATCACTATCAAACATGAAATAGGTACAGATAAAATAGTCACAGTGAATGATTGTTTTGAGTTTGAAGCTCATGAATGTGATTCTGTCCATCTTCATATTTAATCAGCTTTTCGGGATATCAACTTAATGAGCATATTTAAGTACTTCAGTAGGCTCAATGCTCCCTTCAATTTTCAATGGAATGATAAGAGTATTATTCGGAGTAAAATAACCATATTTTGCAGTAATCTAAAGTTGGCTTTCATGTGTTTTAAGTTTTGATCTGTTTATGGTTTCCAAATAGGAATTATCCTTTGTTCTTTGAAATATGTACATATAATCTCTCTTTTCTCGTGGTTATCTTAGCTGCGTTATAGCGAACGACAGGCTTATTTTGCAGGACTTGTCGTGTCTGTAACTTTTTACCACCGAATCCTACTCTTATCAGACTTTCACCCTCTTCCTTTTTTAGACTCTTGCCAACAACATCCAAACGTTCTTATTCCGCTGAGAAGCGCGGAACATGGTCAAATCGGCCGTCAAAGATGGATGCGTTATTAAGATGACGCGTCATTGCACGTATTCGGGCAATAGCGCGTGCCATTTTCGATAACCTACCAATCTTTGAAGGCCGATTGACTATGTTCCACGCTATAGGTGATTGGATCTTGTCAACAGGGTTCAACGTGGGGATATAAGTCTGTCCGTGGTAGACTCAGTAGAAAAAGTTATAGGCATGGCAAATTGACCAAGTTTGGTGGCCTAGAAATCATGCTAAATTTCGGGATTCGGGAAAATGAAACACACTGTGATAATCTTCAGACTAAACTGAATTAGAAAAACCGCACTTCAACTGTTGAAGAGAATATGACAATCCATTAGATAGCCCTAAACAGGGTACACTTTCTAAATTGACGCGCCTCGTAAAATCTCCCTAGTGCCGCGCATCGCGAAACTGCCGGGAAGCGCGCCGCGCGCGCGCCGCGCAACGCAATTCAATCAGGGATATACGACATACGTGTTTAGCAACTGACTTGAAGAATCTGAGCCCGACAACGTTTATTAGGAGTTTACCTTAAATTCCGCCGCGCACTTTTTTCAGCGGTGCAGCATTGCTAAACATAACATGAAACAGATATTTCTATCCCCATTGCGCATTGCGCCATCCCATAAGGACTTTTCGCGCGCGTACGCACACCTATGTGGGCTTAGGATGGCGTGGCATTGCGGAAAGTTTGCAACAAATGTTGTGTAGTAACGATGGGAAAACCCATCTAATTAAGAACAAAAACAAATTTACAAATACAGTCATCTTTGTAGTCAAGCCACAGAAACCCTGAAGGAAATTAATTCTTAAGGAAATTAACTAATTCTGAAGGAAATTTATTAATTCTGAGGGAAATATGATTTTTGATGAAATGTTTTGATTGCTATGATAGCTTGGAGTGACTTATGAGGTGGGATATTTATAATTATGAATGCACCCTGGGAATCTGGATTATTATTTTCATTATAAGAAACCTTGTTGAACTTGATTGCTTATAGCATTAACTGAGTGGGACCCCATAGTGAAACACTAAAAATGCAAGAAGGATTCAAATCAGGACTACTTTATACACCACTGATTTACTGCCAGTTTCGAGAATACAACATTGAAAATGATATTATATTATCTCTTTTCTTCATTAGTAAACCAAAAATATGAAAAAATATACACTGTCAGGTCATTTGGGTGATGAAATTCATCCCACAAACTATGGAGTTTGCACATCCTTTTACTGACCAATATGGTTAGGCGCCTGTAACATTTGTCAGTTGATCAAATGGAATTGGTCGATCAATTAACTCCATTTGAATGAATGATGTGTTTTACTGACCCCAAATGACTTAAATTGTACTTAAATGAGCAAGATTTAGTTGTTTCCCAACTAGCTCAAAGACTTTCTATTTAAAACACATCAGTCGATCAAATGGAGTTGATCAATCGACCAATTCCATTCGATTGACCGCTGTTCTATGCATGTGCCTAAGAGCATTGTGCTAATAAGTGTTATAAAACCTAATCTATTCTAATGCCTAATGCCTAATGAATCTATTTCTCCTAGCTGTATTATGTCCATTGGAAGTAGCAATGCTGAAAATATAAAATCCCAACTAACTCGACCTTTGAATTCCTTGGTGACACTCTGCCTCACAAGATTATCTCGCAATAGAGAATCCCCTGGTCCTGTGCCCTCCCACATAGCTCATCATGACATCACGTGAGTTTAATTTAGTCAATCTTACTGAGGCATTATTCATTATATATTTGTTATTTTATGGAATCAATTTTTGGCTATTTTTAGCCTCTTCTGGCCCTTCTGTGATCAACCATAACCATAACCCATCCCCCTCCCCTGAATGTAGGTAAATGGTAATCATTGGCAACCCTTCCCCACCCATTGGTTACCCATTTTCACATTGTTTGCAAGGAAATCATCAATAATCATAGGTCATAACCTGTCTATAATCCAGGGTACCAGTGAGGAATGGACAGACTTCAGTCGGGGACCATGTCAAGACCCTCTTTGACTGTGAGCTCCCTGCTGACAAGGACAACGAAACATTTGTGGAATGTCTCAAAAGGGCACAGTGTCAGGGGGCTGGCATCAGATTTGTTATTTTAGGTAGGTGAACACCAGTGTGTTGGAATTCAATTTCACAGAGTGTTCTTGCATAATCGAGCAAGTAAAAACAAATTAAAAAGGTTAATGGTCTTTACTTTCAGTTTCAAAATTATCAGAAGACAAGTGACATGAAAATAATGACACTTTATATGAGCCTGATCTACTCCTTTATATAATACATCGTCCAAGTTCAGCTATAAATTGATATAAGAGATATGTTCTTTACAATGTGATTATTTTATGTGTGATATGATCGACTGATAGCTTATCAGGGATTTGCATTGCCATATGATAATTTTATAATTGTACTAAAACAGCCCAATTGTTCATTGCTCATTAACTAGTCTAATGATACACAAATTAACATTCTTAAGACTATGATATATAGGAGTTGCATTGATCTATAATTACAGAAATTTGAAATAGCTTGTACTCTTAATCTTTGGGCTAATTTTGTGGGGGTTTTAGTTGCCTTCAGCCCGTTTAGCCACAGTCATTAGTAGTTATAACAATATATGAATAATCTTTACAGTACTATATTAATGAGAATCTCAAATTCCATTACAATCCATCCTCAACCCTTTTGTTATGAAATGGGGTCAAACTAGAATATTTATTTGTTAGTTTTGGTAGAATTAGAGTTGAATTCTGTGAGGACAATAATAA